>OZ024808.1:28862494-28910748 GCA_964017045.1 Omphiscola glabra | reverse complement strand
TCTCATCATTATCCCCCCCCCACACTTTCTATGTCTTTCTCATCATTATCCCCCCCCACACTTTCTATGTCTTTCTCATCATTATCCCCCCCCACACTTTCTATGTCTTTCTCATCATTATCCCCCCCCACACTTTCTATGTCTTTCTCATCATTATCCCCCCCCCACACTTTCTATGTCTTTCTCATCATTATCCCCCCCCCACTTTCTATGTCTTTCTCATCATTATCCCCCCCCACACTTTCTATGTCTTTCTCATCATTATCCCCCCCCCACACTTTCTATGTCTTTCTCATCATTATCCCCCCCCCACACTTTCTATGTCTTTCTCATCATTATCCCCCCCCACACTTTCTATGTCTTTCTCATCATTATCCCCCCCCACACTTTCTATGTCTTTCTCATCATTATCCACCCCCCACACTTTCTATGTCTTTCTCATCATTATCCCCCCCCACACTTTCTATGTCTTTCTCATCATTATCCACCCCCCACACTTTCTATGTCTTTCTCATCATTATCCCCCCCCCACACTTTCTATGTCTTTCTCATCATTATCCCCCCCCCACACTTTCTATGTCTTTCTCATCATTATCCCCCCCCCACTTTCTATGTCTTTCTCATCATTATCCCCCCCCCACTTTCTATGTCTTTCTCATCATTATCCCCCCCCCACTTTCTATGTCTTTCTCATCATTATCCACCCCCCACACTTTCTATGTCTTTCTCATCATTATCCCCCCCCACACTTTCTATGTCTTTCTCATCATTATCCACCCCCCACACTTTCTATGTCTTTCTCATCATTATCCCCCCCTCCACTTTCTATGTCTTTCTCATCATTATCCCCCCCCCCCACTTTCTATGTCTTTCTCATCATTATCCACCCCCACACTTTCTATGTCTTTCTCATCATTATCCACCCCCACACTTTCTATGTCTTTCTCATCATTATCCACCCCCCACACTTTCTATGTCTTTCTCATCATTATCCCCCCTCCCACTTTCTATGTCTTTCTCATCATTATCCACCCCCCACACTTTCTATGTCTTTCTCATCATTATCCCCCCCCCACTTTCTATGTCTTTCTCATCATTATCCACCCCCCACACTTTCTATGTCTTTCTCATCATTATCCCCCCCCCACTTTCTATGTCTTTCTCATCATTATCCACCCCCCACACTTTCTATGTCTTTCTCATCATTATCCCCCCCCACACTTTCTATGTCTTTCTCATCATTATCCCCCCCCCACACTTTCTATGTCTTTCTCATCATTATCCCCCCCACACTTTCTATGTCTTTCTCATCATTATCCCCCCCACACTTTCTATGTCTTTCTCATCATTATCCACCCCCCACACTTTCTATGTCTTTCTCATCATTATCCACCCCCCACACTTTCTATGTCTTTCTCATCATTATCCCCCCCACACTTTCTATGTCTTTCTCATCATTATCCACCCCCACACTTTCTATGTCTTTCTCATCATTATCCCCCCCACACTTTCTATGTCTTTCTCATCATTATCCACCCCCCACACTTTCTATGTCTTTCTCATCATTATCCCCCCCCCCACTTTCTATGTCTTTCTCATCATTATCCACCCCCCACACTTTCTATGTCTTTCTCATCATTATCCCCCCCCACACTTTCTATGTCTTTCTCATCATTATCCCCCCCACACTTTCTATGTCTTTCTCATCATTATCCACCCCCCACACTTTCTATGTCTTTCTCATCATTATCCCCCCACACTTTCTATGTCTTTCTCATCATTATCCACCCCCCACACTTTCTATGTCTTTCTCATCATTATCCCCCCCCCACACTTTCTATGTCTTTCTCATCATTATCCCCCCCCCCCACACTTTCTATGTCTTTCTCATCATTATCCCCCCCCACACTTTCTATGTCTTTCTCATCATTATCCCCCCCCACACTTTCTATGTCTTTCTCATCATTATCCACCCCCCACACTTTCTATGTCTTTCTCATCATTATCCCCCCCCCACACTTTCTATGTCTTTCTCATCATTATCCACCCCCCACACTTTCTATGTCTTTCTCATCATTATCCCCCCCACACTTTCTATGTCTTTCTCATCATTATCCCCCCCCCACACTTTCTATGTCTTTCTCATCATTATCCCCCCCCACACTTTCTATGTCTTTCTCATCATTATCCACCCCCCACACTTTCTATGTCTTTCTCATCATTATCCACCCCCCACACTTTCTATGTCTTTCTCATCATTATCCCCCCCACACTTTCTATGTCTTTCTCATCATTATCCACCCCCCACACTTTCTATGTCTTTCTCATCATTATCCACCCCCACACTTTCTATGTCTTTCTCATCATTATCCCCCCCCCACACTTTCTATGTCTTTCTCATCATTATCCACCCCCCACACTTTCTATGTCTTTCTCATCATTATCCCCCCCACACTTTCTATGTCTTTCTCATCATTATCCACCCCCGCACTTTCTATGTCTTTCTCATCATTATCCCCCCCCCCACACTTTCTATGTCTTTCTCATCATTATCCACCCCCACACTTTCTATGTCTTTCTCATCATTATCCCCCGCCACACTTTCTATGTCTTTCTCATCATTATCCACCCCCCACACTTTCTATGTCTTTCTCATCATTATCCCCCCCCACACTTTCTATGTCTTTCTCATCATTATCCACCCCCCACACTTTCTATGTCTTTCTCATCATTATCCCCCCCACACTTTCTATGTCTTTCTCATCATTATCCACCCCCCACACTTTCTATGTCTTTCTCATCATTATCCCCCCCACACTTTCTATGTCTTTCTCATCATTATCCCCCCCACACTTTCTATGTCTTTCTCATCATTATCCACACCCCACACTTTCTATGTCTTTCTCATCATTATCCCACCCCCCACACTTTCTATGTCTTTCTCCTCATTATCCACCCCCTACACTTTCTATGTCTTTCTCATCATTATCCACCCCCCACACTTTCTATGTCTTTCTCATCATTATCCCCCTTACACTTTCTATGTCTTTCTCATCATTATCCACCCCCCACACTTTCTATGTCTTTCTCATCATTATCCACCCCCCACACTTTCTATGTCTTTCTCATCATTATCCCCCCCACACTTTCTATGTCTTTCTCATCATTATCCACCCCCCACACTTTCTATGTCTTTCTCATCATTATCCCCCCACACTTTCTATGTCTTTCTCATCATTATCCACCCCCCACACTTTCTATGTCTTTCTCATCATTATCCCCCCCCCACTTTCTATGTCTTTCTCATCATTATCCACCCCCCACACTTTCTATGTCTTTCTCATCATTATCCTCCCCACACTTTCTATGTCTTTCTCATCATTATCCCCCCCACACTTTCTATGTCTTTCTCATCATTATCCACCCCCCACACTTTCTATGTCTTTCTCATCATTATCCCCCCCCACACTTTCTATGTCTTTCTCATCATTATCCACCCCCCACACTTTCTATGTCTTTCTCATCATTATCCCCCCCCCACACTTTCTATGTCTTTCTCATCATTATCCCCCCCCCCCACACTTTCTATGTCTTTCTCATCATTATCCCCCCCCACACTTTCTATGTCTTTCTCATCATTATCCCCCCCCCCACACTTTCTATGTCTTTCTCATCATTATCCACCCCCCACACTTTCTATGTCTTTCTCATCATTATCCCCCCCCCACACTTTCTATGTCTTTCTCATCATTATCCACCCCCCACACTTTCTATGTCTTTCTCATCATTATCCCCCCCCACACTTTCTATGTCTTTCTCATCATTATCCCCCCCACACTTTCTATGTCTTTCTCATCATTATCCCCCCCACACTTTCTATGTCTTTCTCATCATTATCCACCCCCCACACTTTCTATGTCTTTCTCATCATTATCCACCCCCCACACTTTCTATGTCTTTCTCATCATTATCCCCCCCCACACTTTCTATGTCTTTCTCATCATTATCCACCCCCCACACTTTCTATGTCTTTCTCATCATTATCCACCCCCACACTTTCTATGTCTTTCTCATCATTATCCCCCCCCCACACTTTCTATGTCTTTCTCATCATTATCCACCCCCCACACTTTCTATGTCTTTCTCATCATTATCCCCCCACACTTTCTATGTCTTTCTCATCATTATCCACCCCCACACTTTCTATGTCTTTCTCATCATTATCCCCCCCCCACACTTTCTATGTCTTTCTCATCATTATCCACCCCCACACTTTCTATGTCTTTCTCATCATTATCCCCCCCCACACTTTCTATGTCTTTCTCATCATTATCCACCCCCCACACTTTCTATGTCTTTCTCATCATTATCCCCCCCACACTTTCTATGTCTTTCTCATCATTATCCACCCCCCACACTTTCTATGTCTTTCTCATCATTATCCCCCCCCACACTTTCTATGTCTTTCTCATCATTATCCACCCCTCACACTTTCTATGTCTTTCTCATCATTATCCCCCCCACACTTTCTATGTCTTTCTCATCATTATCCCCCCCACACTTTCTATGTCTTTCTCATCATTATCCACCCCCCACACTTTCTATGTCTTTCTCATCATTATCCCCCCCCCCCACACTTTCTATGTCTTTCTCATCATTATCCACCCCCTACACTTTCTATGTCTTTCTCATCATTATCCACCCCCCACACTTTCTATGTCTTTCTCATCATTATCCCCCCCCACACTTTCTATGTCTTTCTCATCATTATCCACCCCCCACACTTTCTATGTCTTTCTCATCATTATCCCCCCCCCACACTTTCTATGTCTTTCTCATCATTATCCACCCCCCACACTTTCTATGTCTTTCTCATCATTATCCCCCCCCACACTTTCTATGTCTTTCTCATCATTATCCCCCCCCCACACTTTCTATGTCTTTCTCATCATTATCCCCCCCCACACTTTCTATGTCTTTCTCATCATTATCCACCCCCCACACTTTCTATGTCTCATACCCAAATCCTCTCACTGTGTCTATCAATGATCAATAATGTCTATCAATATATGGCGTCTATCAATATATGGCGTCAACCCAGAGGTCAGTGCCAGAGATGTTGTCTCCCTATATGGCGTCAACCCAGAGGTCAATGCCAGAGCTGTTGACTCCCTATATGGCGTCAACCCAGAGGTCAATGCCAGAGCTGTGCCTAACCAGAGGTGCGTGTCAGATCTGTTGGCTAGCTGTAAATCACCCCCGAAATCTTAGCCAGGCGACAGAAAGAAACCCAAAAGTAAGCCCCAAAAGGCTGAACCCCTCCCCTAACCTCTGAATCAAGTTTAAGACGGGCATTGCCACCTCATCATCACTACGAAAGCGCATCCGGAAATGTGTACCCAAGAAATGTGTTAGAATGATAATTGCTCAAATAAAGTTTATTCAAAACGGAAGTTTATTCAAAACGGAAGTTCATTTGAAAGTGAAATTTCTTAAAACAGAGATTAATTTATTTTAAAAAAAATATTTTTAATGGATGGCACAATTGAGAAACGTTTGACCAAACTTCCGTCGAATTTTTTTTCCCCTTCGAAATGATTTCTTTTTGCACGCATTTCCGTTACACTTTGTCCTTCAGCATCAGAATGCCGTTGACGTCATATCTTGCTGGCATTTGCAATCAATGAATGATTTTTATTTATTGCTGTGAGGGCACAATGGTGTCACGAGGAGGTTGCGGACCACCTCGGGTGATACCCGCCCTAGTGACGCACCTGCATGCAAAAATTTAAAGCTAGCTACGGGAAAAAAAGCACCTTTTAAAAAAAAAATTCCGATTGATTCCTAGAAGATGTGCGAAAGTGTTCGGGAATTCCTAGAAAAATTTTGGCTCGTGCCGCGTGAAAATAATTTCGAGTCTAAAGGCGTCAGCGTGGATATTTCTTAATCTAGAACAGATCTTGTTTAATCTGTGCTCTACTGTACTGTCAGAAATCTTTTATCTAGAGATTTATTGATACCGTACAATTCATAAGACATGTGTCATGTCAGCTAGCTGAGAAAGTTGTGTTGGGGCCAACTTTTTTTAACCACCATTGTCCTGGTTTGTCCTGGTGTGTCCTGGTTTGTCCTGGTTCTTTTATTTGCAAGTCTGATATTCGAGCCTCAAATCTTTTTGTTTATTAGAACTAGGTGCTGTAGTTACTACTACTGCCATGTGTCATGTCAAATTTAAGCCTATATTAGATCTCGGTATACACTTAACAGTATTGTTTCGCCACAAACGTAAGCGTAAATTATTATGTTAATTTGAAAAACACATTTGTGCATCAGTTCACAAGATCAAATTTCGTGTCAAATTGTTGCATGAACGCAATATTTTGTGATTGGTTTCTTTTTTGGGGGAAATTGATCAAATAGTAATTTGAAAGTTGTGACAAGGCTTCATACACAAATTGCATCAAATGCTTGAAGGAAACTTTGATCGTGTGAACCGACCCTGATACAGAATATACCGGATATACTAACATCAAATTTCGTGGAAACTATTCATTTATTATTTCTGTAAATCATGTTTATATTATAGAAAAGAAGTTTCTAGAAATATTTTACTTTTTTAATTTTTGCTTTTTGTTTTATGCTTCTTTTAATATCTATAGTCTCAAAAATGAAAACTTTTTAAATAATCACTGCCAGATTTAGACTTGGTGAGGCAATAGCTGGAATAATGTAAGCAATTCAGTCCGCCTTATTTACAAAATTGAACCAGAGGGGATAATAATACTTGAAACTGTATGGAAATAGTTGGTTGAACTTTATGATAATAATATTTGAAGCTGTAAGAAATAATGGTTTGGACGTTAAGATAATTAATGTAAAACAGTTCAAGTTCAACACACACGTGCATTAAATGTGCGGTTACAGATTTACCCTTTGAGTCACTTGATTCAAGGGGCCATAAACAGTTTTACAGCCGCCAACAAAAAACTGGTCCGTTTTCACAGTCCTGCTTGTAGGAAAAGTAAACAACTTTACAAGAAAAACTATTTGTAACATGCGTTAGTAAAACTTGAACCCTAACAAAAAAACGGCAGAAATCCTATTAAACACATAGGAGAGAAAAGTTACTAAGAAAATTTATGGACCAACAAAGGATAAATGTGGCTCGAGAATACGAACCTATCATACTACCAGGAATTGTACAGTCTATATCAGGATCCTACACTAGTAGCAGGAACAAAAAAAAGGGTAGGCTACGCTGGGCAGGACACTAGAAAGAATGCCTAATGACAGAGGAGTGAAGAGGGTGCACCACCAAAACCACAGAGGAAAACGGCTCAAAGGCAGACCAACGCTTAGATGGATGGATGGAGTGGACAGAGATATCCAATACCTGGGAATCCAAGCATGGAAAAGAAAAGCATCAGTTAGGTCTGAGTGGAAGGAAGTGGTGAGGCAGGCCAAAGTCCTACATGGACTGTCGCGCCACGGGGATGGATGGATGGTCTGAGTGGAAGGAAGTGGTGAGGCAGGCCAAAGTCCTACATGGACTGTCGCGCCACGGGGATGGATGGATGGTCTGAGTGGAAGGAAGTGGTGAGGCAGGCCAAAGTCCTACATGGACTGTCGCGCCACGCGGATGGATGGATGGTCTGAGTGGAAGGAAGTGGTGAGGCAGGCCAAAGTCCTACATGGACTGTAGCGCCACGGGGATGGATGGATGTGTAGAAAAATAATGGTAATAATATTGGATGGTACAGTTTTATCCATCCCCAACGCAATGTTTTTAAAATAAATTATAATATTTAAAAAAATCATAAATACTAACTGTCAAAATATATTATACGTTTACAAAAGTGCAACTGTTTATTTATTAAATGCTTTGATACATTGACTGAACACTAGACCGTATGTCTTGATATATAGGCCTTATGTATAGCACCATATATAGCACCACATTCCATACAACTTTTGTCCAAGTAATTTTTTTTTGTTAAAAGTAAGTCAGCTCGTTCACGCCTGAGAATAACTCCTTGACAAAAGACTTACATTTAAACCTTACAATTCGAGTTCATGGTCCTGTATTTTATTGATTAACTCTGAGACAGTTCTAAAAATAGCACTGCACTCGAGTAACTCTCCTACCGTAACAAGTAAGTCATGGGAAATGATTAACTTTCAGGATATCTAACTTTTTTGTTGTTGTGAAAAATATAAATAAGGCGTCTTTGTCTTGGACATTGTTTATAACACTACCTTTGGGCATTCTATACAATCCTAGGATATTCTATGGTTTTCCCACCCACAAGTATGGTCTGTGCATTCCATGAACAGATTCAAATTTGTCAAAACACACAAAGTAATCACAAACAAGTGATAAAAACAATTTTAAACTTAATACTTTTATTAGAACTTTGAAATTTGATACTTTTATTAGAACTTTGAAATTTGATACTTTTATTAGAACTTTGAAATTTGATACTTTTATTATTATGTGGAAGCTCAGCAATGCAGAGGAACTTGGAGAACATTTTATGTGAAAAATGTCATTAAGTACATAATCTATAGAAAAATGTCATTAAGTACATAATCTGTAGAAAAATGTCATTAAGTACATAATCTACAGAAAAATGTCATTAAGTACATAGTCCATAGAAAAATGTCATTAAGTACATAATCTATAGAAAAATGTCATTAAGTACATAGTCTATTTAAAAATGTCATTAAGTACATAATCTCTTGCGTCACCCAATTATTACGTCAGCAATGTTTACGCAATTTTTGACCCCCCTCCGCCCCCCCTTGTCAACAACTTTCAAACTTTTAATGCCCCCCTATCCTAAGTAATTATGTCAACATTTTCTACCCCCCACCCAAAAAAATGATTTATAATTTAAATAAATATAATAATACATTTTAATTTATGCTGATCTATTTTAATGACACAAAATTGTAGGAAACATTTTATTACATCTTTAGTAATAGTATGTTAATCAACAAGTTAAAAAATCTTTACACTTAAATTTTATAATGCAGAATAAATTAAAAGGTTGTTAAAGACTAAATATTATTGTTTGTGGTTTAAATATGATTATTATCAGTAAAGCTGAAAATTATAATGTAGTTTGTAGCTGCTATCATCGTTCCATTGAGTAACCAGGTGTTGCTCTTTCGTAGCATCATCCTCATCTAACTATTCAGCACTTAAAATAGTAGCATTGTCAATGTGAGCAATAATTGCCATAAGCTCTCTCTATGTCCTCCCAGCTACTCGCATTGGTCAAATCATTTTGTTGCTGTAGAGCAGGTTGTAATTTCTTATGACCAAGCGTGCATTGTCGGTGATTTTGAACACACTTTTTCATCATGACTTGTAATGCAAAATAGATGTTACAGATTTTGCAAATCCGTTCAAGCAGCGATGTTATTAATGTTACTCACTTTACTCTCCCCAATTGTCAAAATATCGTATTCCCACTCTATAATAACATTTATCTTGACTGCGAATGACACCTGAACCTTGTCCTTGTTCCATACCTGCACCATCACCGCAAACATACCGCCCTAGTCATTAGCGACAAACAGAATCTACGGGTGATGAGATGCCAACTTTTGACTTCTCTTGCACCAACAAAGTGTGCCAACATACTGACCAGCCATCAGCAGTGCACAGACAGACACACATTAAATAAATCTTATATTGTTAAAAGCCTAAAAATTATATGACTATGTACACTCATTTACACTTATAAATTTTTAAAAATAATGTATTACCAGTCAATGCTTAAGATTAAAATTTTAACAGAGAAAAAATGATTGTTGACGTCAACTTATCTAAACACCCTTCATCCCACTTGTCAACAACTGTCAAACATTTACAGCCCCCCCCCCCCACTATTTTGTTGACATAATTAAAGGACACCCCCTATAGCTAATTGTCATTAGATATATAGTCTTCAGCTAAATGTCATTACATATGTAGTCTTCAGCTAAATGTCTTTAAATATATAGTCTTCAGTAAAATGTCATTAAATATATAGACTAGCACTAAATGTCATTAAATATAGTCTACAGCTAAATGTAATTAAATATATAGTCTAGCACCAAATGTCATTAATATGTAGTATACAGCTAAATGTCATTAAATATATAGTCTACAGATAAATGTTATAAATATGAAGTCTTCAGCTAAATGTCATGAAATATATAGTCCAGCACTAAATGTCATGTAATATATAGTCTACAGCTAAATGTCATTAAATATATAGTCTATCACTAAATGTCATTAAATATATAGTATACAGTGTATCCAAATGTCATTAAATATATAGTCTAGCACTAAATGTCATTAAATATATAGTCTAGCACTAAATGTCATTAAATATATAGTCTAGCACTAAATGTCATTAAATATATAGTCTAGCACTAAATGTCATTAAATATATAGTCTAGCACTAAATGTCATTAAATATATACTATACAGTGTATCCAAATGTCATTAAATATATAGTATACAGCTAAGAGTTAAGAGATTACAAAAAATGACTAAATGTCTTCTTCCTGTCTTGTATTCTTTGTTGACATCAGTCAGCGCTGCACTTGGTTCCAAGCAAGAAGCACGTAAGCTGTCATTACTCTGTCACGATTCTGTCACGATTCTGAGAACTCTCATTTCAAAGAAAATTATTGACGTTTCGAGTCAGATTTATTTTAAGAGATTATAACGAGCTCACACAGAACTTATTTCCAATGACGTCATCCTCCATTGAAATAATGAAACTGATAAGGAGGAGTCTCTAAACCTAGGGTCCTCAGACTTTTTAAACAGGGGGGCCAATTCACTGTCCTGTTTGGGACCGTATTATCGTATGAATAAAAAGAAAAAAAACTAATTCCTATGATCACTGCACATATCTTAATTTTAGAGAAATAAAAATCTACAATTACCGTATTTAAAAGAATAAAATGAGGACTATAGTAATCAACAAAAACCTATTGGTAATACTGAGGCGTGCCTTTGGCTTATGAGATAGTCAACGTCCACAGTTCCATAGTTGTCAAACTAAGTAATAACCATTTATGCAAGTGATGGGGCATGGTTGGACAGATTTTTCATGAGAGAATAGTTCGGTTCGCAGACATACGTGCTGCCACAGACATAGGTGTTGCCACTAACATAATCGATGTCAGTAAATCTTTCTTTCACGATATAATTACTGTTTTTACAAATGACGTTCAGCTTTTTGGTTTCGGACAAAAATCATTTTTAACTTTTGGTCTTGTTTTGGTTTCGACCGAAATCAGACAATCCCTTTCGGTCGGTCTCAACCTGTATATTAGACCTGCATATTGGACTGTAAATTGCACCTGTATATTGGACCTGTATTTTAGACCTGCATATTGGCTCTGTAAATTGGGCCTGCGTATTGGACTGTAAAAAGGACCTGTATATTAGACCTGCATATTGGACCTGTATATTAGACCAGTATATTATACTGTGTCTTGGACCTGTAAATTGGACATTTATATTGGACCTGTCCATTGTACCTGGATATTGTACCAGCATATTGTACTGGATATTGGACCTGTATATTGGATCTGTGCTATTTGCAGAGGAGGTGCTATTTGCAGGGCTGGTGCTATTTGCAGGTTAAGCTTTTGTTTAAAAAAAAATTACGTTCCTAGGCGAGTTAGCGCATTTGCCAGGGACAGTTCTATTTCAAGGTTCGTTATTTCCAGGATTCACTTGCCAAAAGTAAGCTACAATATAGCTTTTTGGGTGGGGGGGGGGGCAAACTCAAAGTCCACCCCGGATGGCACAATGTCTGTCATCGCCATTGCTTACGGATAACTACTTATTGACAGTGAATTGGAGGGTCAGCTTGGACAACTAATCCATGGAACACGCTACGTCAAGTCACATGTTACCCTGTAGAATATATAATGCCCAATGTCTTCTCTGACGGTCGCAACCTTGTCCCCACTTGTTACGTGCGTGGGAGGGGGTCTGCGTGTGGGTAATGGGGGCGGGGTGGGGGGCGTGGTATGGGTAAATAGTAACATATATTTTAAAGGAAAAAAAAAGGAAAGTGCGGTGGTTGTGTCATCATGAAATTTAAACATACATGTGCTTATTTATTCTAAATAAGTTTGACGATGTATGTGTCCCATACCACTAAACTGATTAGTTTGACAATGTATGTGTCCCATACCACTAAACTGATTAGTTTGACGATGTATGTGTCCCATACCACTAAACTGATTAGTTTGACGATGTATGTGTCCCATACCACTAAACTGATTAGTTTGACGATGTATGTGTCCCATACCACTAAACTGATTAGTTTGACGATGTATGTGTCCCATACCACTAAACTGATTGTTCTAATTAATGCCATGATACCAAAGTAATTCATTATTTATGCCAAGGGGAAAAGGGGGGGGGGCACTATTTGGACAGATTTGTTGGGTTGTTAAATAATGGAGGCGACACAGTGCATATCTTACTACTGATGATGTCACAGTACATAATCTTACTACTGATGACGTCACAGTACATATCTTACTACTGATGACAACACAGTACATATCTTACTACTAATGACGTCACAGTACATATCTTACTACTGATGACGTCACAGTACATATCTTACTACTGATGATGTCACAGTACATAATCAGTACTGATAATGATTGGTGTTTTCTAGTGTTAATTTTAAATAATCGAATAGTTCTTTTTTTATTCATTATTTATTTCCAACTACGTTTGATTTTCTGCTGTCCTAGATACTAAAACCTCTTGAAAATAATATTTTCATATTTAGTTTGGGGAGGGGGGGGGGCAAAGGCCCTTTGCTGGCCTACCTAAGTGGCGCCCGTGTTTACGCCACTGAGCTAGCGAGACATATCATGGGCACAGAGTACAGTGACAGTCGATTTCATCAGCGCTTTTAAACTGGTTGAGGTTAGGGTAGAACCGGGTTTATCCGATTTTTTTAATGGGGGTTAAGTCATGACCCACTAGACGTAGTTAAGTTCAGCGAGTTCTGCGGAAGATAAGGGCGGAACGTGTATGGATGTGTGGGGAGGGGGGGCACAAAAAACTGAGCTACTTAATTGGTGGGACCGTGGGACGAACCCTCCTTCTTAACCCCTCTTGCCAAAGTTAGCCAGTGGACACACATTGCTACACACAGGAGAGGGAGAGGTTGGGGAGTGGGTGGGGGGGGGGGGGTTGTAAACAAAAGACCTCGCCGTGTGTGGACCCTCGGCTGGGGGGGGGGGATTATTTTTAACCCCACGCCTAGCGGCGCGAGTTTTCAAGACCCCACGCCTTGCAAACAAGTGCATGCGCTACTCGCATGGATCCCCCCCACACACACTTTACTATAAATACAGAGAGCCTTCCTCAAGGTATGATCATTGTTGGGATATAACGATCGCCTCTTGTCATTCTGATGAACGTTGTGGATATCTGTGACTCTATCTTTAGTAACTAAAAGGTATTTGGATAGTCTTACTACATATTGTAAACAACGTGTCTTTATATCTTGTCGTCTTTGCTTGAAGTAAGTAGGTTAAGTATTTTATTTATAATGATTCAATCAAACTAATGTTTAAAATGGACAGGTTGAAGAACAAAGGCTTACGCCGTAAGTTACGTCATTACGACCATATTTTGATGGCCTAACTATACCCCGGGCCCATTTCTAGTTGGTGAATACTTCAGTAAAAGGTCCAAGTATTGAAATGTATATACGACTATAGTAAGACTGTGCGGTTATTATACACTTGTCAAATAAAGTTTTGAACATCCACAATGTCCACGTATAAGCATAGGCTTACCTGTAACTTTAATAACTGGGAACTAAGAGCATTAAGGTTCGAAGTAGCAAATATCTCTATCATGTGTCTTTATTGTCAATTGATGTTAGTTTTGTGGGGGGGGGGGGGGATTTGGGTTGGGGGGGGGGTTGGGGGTGGAGACGACACACTTTTGTACATATATATCCTCACGTACTAGTTGACATCACATGTCCACGTGATAATGGCCGGTTGCTTTAGACCTGCTGAGTGTCTAATGACTTAATGATAATGTTTGTGGGGCAAAGAAATGAGGCATTTTGAACGGGGAATAGTCAATAGATCAAGTCTTAAAAATAACATTGGTAATCTTATCGCTTTAACTTTGCACATTTAGATGGCCTTCAACATGTTTATTGAAATATCTTTTCCTATCACCAGACGCGAAGACACGCCTACCGTCGCATGCGATTTGTGTGTGTGTGTGTGTGACGTCATAGCAGCATATTTATTACATTGCATTTTTATATTTTTTATTTCATTTTAAAGGACAAAGGCAGATAGCCGCGTTTACTTCTCATCAGCTGATTCAACCATTTGACCAGGACATCGACTTTTGCACAGGCGTCAGACAGATTAGCGCCATGGATCAACGGGGTGTGAGTACATTATGAGTACATTAGTACATTATGAGTACATACGTACATTATGAAATATATTGAATTTGTTGCGTTTTGGCGTGTTCACGACAATCAGTTATTGTTTACTAGAAATGTTGGTACTCGTTTTTGAAATGAATGACCACATGTTACTGGTTGGTGAAATAAATGACCACATAGTCTAACAGTCATAGTACTGGTTAGTGAAATGAATGACCACATAATGATAGTACTTGTTTGTGAAATGAATGACCTCATGGTACTGGTGTTTTAAATGAGTGACCACATGGTACTGGTTAGTGAAATGAATGACAAATGGTACTGGTTAGTGAAATGAATGACCACAAGATGGTACTGGTTAGTGAAATGAATGACTACATGATGGTACTGGTTAGTGAAATGAATGACCACATGTGATTATATTCGATTTTGATAACATTTGGAGTGGGAGGGAGGTGTTGCTTTTACTGGAATGGGGGTGACTGGTTTGAAGTGGCGCAAAGAGTTTGAGGTTGAGACACCTGGGGGGGGGGGGGGGAGGGGTAAGCCTTGGTTATTTTTAAAACGTTAGAATTTTGACTCCACCTACCGATCTCTTTCCGGATATGCGTAACTGTTGATGCGTGACAACAATGTCTGAGTGGACGTCTGACCTACATTCATGACAGCCAAACCTTTCAGCAGGATGGTACATTGTTGGGAGTTACGGACTGGTGATTTGATGAACCCATGATGTTATAAAATCTATATTCTTGTATTAAATTGTGTGTCTCGCCTATTTGGTTAAGGTTGGGGGGGGGGGGGGGGTTCCCAGAAAAAGGGATAGGTGTAATGACTTTCAGAAAATAAGATTTTATTGTTTATAAATAACCTTGGCTTACCCCCAGCTTCCGTAATGAATACATCCGGGACTAGAATAATAATAATATGTGTTCTTTTTGATTCTCACTCAAATATCCCCCCATATGGTCGTTGTGATATGTATTATCTGTGGAACTGTATGTTGCGTCAGAGGTGTATGTCTACATTCATGAGCAGCATTAGTTTCAGAGACAAGTGATGTACAGTTTCTCCCTCCCTGTTACACAACTATTCGCCCTTATTCTCGAGTAATTTATATCGGTATCCCATACAGACCTGTTTTAATACAATGCGTCTTCAGACTTGCTATAAATAGTGTCCCTGAAAGCTGCCATGGGTTATTGCGCTTGCCCAGCACTGATTGACTTTACAAGAAAGCTGGGCATGAGGTTATTTCTCAAAAAGTCATGACGTCATTCTCCTTGTACACCTTGTGTCGTGATATCCGGTAAATCTGAGTTCATGATGTTTCTCTTTCACCCGGAAGTTGAATGTTTATTTCTGTAAATATAAATAACATCAAATAGATGAATTTATAACCACGGAGTGTATTAGTTTAAACTGGCATCCATTGTTCGGCTGCGTTGGTCATGGCCGAAACTGAGGATTATAAGTCGTATTTGGCTGTATGGAATGGTAATAAGGGGGAGATATTACAACCAGGTTAGTAAAAAGGAAATGAGCCAAACATAGTTAAGGACGCAAGATAATAAAGAACATTTAGCCACGTGGCCTTCATCGTCGAACAAACAGCAGTAAAAACAGAATTATATAAAACTAACACTTAAATTAGCTGTAACATAGTGTTCGAGAGGACAGCAAGAGGAATGTGATAGAACATCAGTAGGTGAGAGATTATATACAGGCAAAAGAGAAGAGAAGTAAGTCCACTGTGATTGGTGATAACGGGGACAAGGGGCTGAGATAAAGATCTTGAGCATGTGAATGAGTACATGACATTCATGCCATGTGGTGTCAAGGTTCCATAAGTCTGGATCAGTTTGTTTTCCAAATTCAACCGGTTTGGTGTGTTTGTTCAACACACAATGGCGCTGATAGTAAAATCCCCTGAACCCTGTGGACGCTTCCACTGAAGTGCTTAGAGGTGGGACATGCCTTATCTTGCGAAACAATACGGAGTTGTTCAGTACATCTGTCAGAGAGTCAGTGTGCTGACTCCCCCAGCTAGGCCGTCAAGCAGCTGATGCAAACAATGGCGTAGACTGCATTGCGGCTGGTACATATGAAACCGTCCCTTTTCTGAAAACCGCCCTAATAAGGCAAGGGAATGTGTTGAGTCTGGATTACAAAAGGGCAAGTGTTGACACGGCTGCCACTAAAAGTTTGGAGCCTTGTGTATTACATATATCATCCTCATATTGTCAATATGAGTATGATAACATACATTAAGGAATATGTTAAGCAGTGTTCAGACTCGTGTTTTCTTTAGCTCCGCAATTGTAGTACTCACAGCCCAATATGTAGGACATGTATAGGACATGTATAGGACATGTATAGGACATGTATAGGACATGTATAGGACATGTATAGGACATGTATAGGACATGTATAAAATGTTACCGCCGTATTGTTGTAGCGCTGAATTCATCCTCAAGTTGTACCAGACTGACCCTCTCATAAATCCATATTGGCTCACCCGTACCGCGTACTTAAGTGTACCGCCTGTCCCAAATACTTGTATAAACCTGAAGCCATTGTCTGCAATCGGTCCACCGTAAGGCTAAGGTCTAGGAAGCGGTGTTCTGAAGGCGTTTGCAATTTTAGGGTGGAGAGAAACTACCTGGTAGACGGGGGGGGGGGGGGGGGGGGATTAAGGTCATTGTCATTAGTGCTCTAAGTGGGTCATCCGATCATCACCTGTTCATAGTGTTAAAAAATGGATGGGGCTGATGATGTGATGAATTGTATTTAATATCCAGGGATCCTCAACAACACGGGATGGGGTCGAGAACAGGCAAGACGCGAGAATTATTATATGGAGAACTATCGTATGGTGAACAGGTATATACCCAGCATGAGACAGTAGTAGGCGCCCTGCAGTAGACAGTAGTAGGCGCCCTACATTATAGATCCCGCAGAATCGGGAATGTTGTTACTGTTAGAGTTATTTCACATGAGATTTTAATTTCCAGAATAAGGGGAAATTAAAATCCCCCCCCCCCCCCCCCCCCCGAAAATGTTACAAAGTCTGAATTATTAAATATATTTTTTACTGTTATATATATATTTCACCCCTGCTACTGAGACAGATATCAACATAATAATTAGACACTGACTCTTCCACCACCCCCAGCACGAAATTTTAGAAGCACTGGTGGTAACAAGTTGTTCACAATGATTGACCTGGACTCTGCGTTGTCCTCTACGACTACACACCTGTCACTACACCATCTCCGTCACGTGATCATGGGCTGGGAGGAAGGGTTGTCTCCTCGTGGTCAAACATGGCCAATGTAGGGAGACCCTACTCCGCACACTATGCACTTCACTCGGGCCCACCCCGCGAAAGAAATCAATGTTCCCAGTAATGTCGAGGTCAAACACACCCCCCACACCCCCCCCCCCCCGTTTCAGAAGCGTCTGACCACACATAAAATGTGTTTAAATGTAACAATGGCGGCTGGAATGTTTGAACATGTCGAGATCAGATCTGGTTGTCATGGCGACATCGCTTCCTTTTTTTTTGGATCATCAATATTTGGATATTTTTCTGAAACAAAATGGCGGCCGTTTCCGTTTATTTGGCGTACGGATCTTAAATGTGTTAGCTTCCTATCATGGGTTCAATAACCAGGTCTATATCAAATGACCACTACCACTGACCACACTCAATGACCAGGTCTATATCAAATGACCACTACTACTGACCACACTCAATGACCAGGTCTATATCAAATGACCACTACCACTGACCACACTCAATGACCAGGTCTATATCAAATGACCACTACCACTGACCACACTCAATGACCAGGTCTATATCAAATGACCACTACTACTGACCACACTCAATGAGCAGGTCTATATCAAATGACCACTACTACTGACCACACTCAATGAGCAGGTCTATATCAAATGACTACTACTTCAGACCACACTCAATGACCAGGTCGATATCAAATGACCACTACAACTGACCACACTCAATGACCAGGTCTATATCAAATGACTACTACTACTGACCACACTCAATGACCAGGTCTATATCAAATGACCACTACCACTGACCACACTCAATGACCAGGTCTATATCAAATGACCACTACCACTGACCACACTCAATGACCAGGTCTATATCAAATGACCACTACTACTGACCACACTCAATGAGCAGGTCTATATCAAATGACTACTACTTCAGACCACACTCAATGACCAGGTCGATATCAAATGACCACTACAACTGACCACACTCAATGACCAGGTCTATATCAAATGACTACTACTACTGACCACACTCAATGACCAGGTCTATATCAAATGACCACTACCACTGACCACACTCAATGACCAGGTCTATATCAAATGACCACTACCACTGACCACACTCAATGACCAGGTCTATATCAAATGACCACTACTACTGACCACACTCAATGAGCAGGTCTATATCAAATGACCACTGCTACAGACCACACTCAATGACCAGGTCGATATCAAATGACCACTACAACTGACCACACTCAATGACCATGTCGATATCAAATGACCACTACAACTGACCACACTCAATGACCATGTCGATATCAAATGACCACTACTACTGACCACACTCAATGACCAGGTCTATATCAAATGACCACTACTACAGACCACACTCAATGACCAGGTCGATATCAAATGACCACTACAACTGACCACACTCAATGACCATGTCGATATCAAATGACCACTACTACTGACCACACTCAATGAGCAGGTCTATATCAAATGACCACTACTACTGACCACACTCAATGACCAGGTCTATATCAAATGACCACTACTTCTGACCACACTCAATGACCGGGTCTTAATCAACTCAATCCTGCTGGTGTGCCTTCCTGTGACATTCAGGTACTATTCTGTCACATTATGATACATCATATCACATTAATGTACTTTTCCCGTCCCATTATGGTTCAGTATGTCACATTAATATGGCGAAATATCTGATTGTATAAGTTGATCTCATGGTTAGAAACATCGAGATTAGGGGGTGCGGGACGACCCAGGAAGTAAGATTTCTTTGTATTTTTTATTAGCATTTTTGCTAGGGCCAATGGGGGGTGTATGGGGGTGCAGGAAATATATTTTGAAATCAAGAGTGAGTGCGGTGCTGTTGAAAAGGGGTTAGGGCCCCTTATCTACGGTAATACTTGGGACCAATAGCGACTGAACCACTTCTGAACTGTGATAGTCATACTGCATACGTCTTACTGCATATGTCTTACTGCATATGTCTTACTGCATACGTCTTACTGCATAAGTCATACTGCATAAGTCTTACTGCATTCGTCTTACTGCATACGTCTTACTGCACAATTCTTACTGCATAAGTCATACTGCATAAGTCTTACTGCATACGTCTTACTGCATACGTCTTACTGCACAATTCTTACTGCATATGTCATACTGCATAAGTCTTACTGCATAGGTCTTACAGGATACGTCTTAATAAATTTTACTGCATAAGTCTTAATAAGTCTTACTGCACACGTCATACAGCATCAGTCGTAGTGCAGCCCACAACAGAACAATATCGAACTTGTCAGATCACATGCTTTAAAATGTCTACTACCGCGCACATCACACGTGACGTGTTACTACAGTCAACAGTGGGGTCACCTCGGGTCACACTTGACTCGTCATGTTGACTCATCTTGTTTTGAGCGGGTAAATCAATGATCAATGAACAAACAAGGAGAAAATAACCGGACTCTCCACATATTGACCCATTTATTTCTGCTGATTACGACTGAACGAATTAACTCCATTTATCTCAGCCATATTGTGTACAGCTTTAAATGGTCACATGGTTCTAAATATTTACGTTAAAAAAAGGGATCGATGGAAAGTGGGTGGAAGCGGGTGGGAGTTGTCACATTTCCAAAGCTTTATTATCATTAACGGAGTTTTAAATTTTCACTTGGAGTCCTACTTTGAATAGAATTCCGAATCCCATTGTGCATGACGTCATTGTTCAACGATGCCATTTTCAGACTCCATCAATTCTTGCAATCGATCTTGCAAAAAACTATGATTGACGTCATAAGGCCGAGGCGTTCCTGGGTGACGTCATAAGCCGAAGCGTTCCCGGGTGACGTCATAAGGCCGAGGCATTCCCGGTGATGTCATAAGACAGAGGCGTTGCCGGTGACGTCATAGGACATAGGCGTTCCCGTATGACTTCATAAGGCAGAGGCGTTCTTGTGTCACGTCATAAGGCCGAGGCGTTCTTGTGTCACGTCATAAGGCCGAGGCGTTCTTGTGTCACGTCATGAGGCCGAGGCGTTCTTGTGTCACGTCATAAGGCCGAGGCGTTCTTGTGTCACGTTATGAGGCCGAGGCGTTCTTGTGTCATGTCATAAGGCCGAGGCGTTCTTGTGTCACGTCATAAGGCCGAGGCGTTCTTGTGTCACGTCATAAGGCCGAGGCGTTCTTGTGTCACGTCATGAGGCCGAGGCGTTCTTGTGTCACGTCATAAGGCCGAGGCGTTCTTGTGTCACGTCATAAGGCCGAGGCGTTCTTGTGTCACGTCATAAGGCCGAGGCGTTCTTGTGTCACGTCATGAGGCCGAGGCGTTCTTGTGTCACGTCATAAGGCCGAGGCGTTCTTGTGTCACGTCATAAGGCCGAGGCGTTCTTGTGTCACGTCATAAGGCCGATGCGTTCTTGTGTCACGTCATAAGGCCGAGGCGTTCTTGTGTCACGTCATAAGGCCGAGGCGTTCTTGTGTCACGTCATGAGGCTGAGGCGTTCTTGTGTCACGTCATGAGGCCGAGGCGTTCCTGTCAATGTTTTTGGCATCTCCCAAACGCCCTGGATGTAATAGTTGTAAACAAAAAAAATGTTTAAAAACAGATTTTAGGGACAAGTAGGTCGATGCCAGCAGATGGGCATGATGCAGAGTGCAGCCCAGCAGATGGGCATGATACAGAGTGCAGCCCAGCAGATGGGCATGATGCAGAGTGCAGCCCAGCAGATGGGCATGATAATGATGCAGAGTGCAGCCCAGCAGATGGGCATGATGCAGAGTGCAGCCCATCAGATGGGCATGATAATGATACAGAGGGCAGCCCAGCAGATGGGCATGATGCAGAGTGCAGCCCAGCAGATGGGCATGATGCAGAGTGCAGCCCAGCAGATGGGCATGATGCAGAGTGCAGCCCAGCAGATGGGCATGATAATGATACAGAGTGCAGCCCAGCAGATGGTCATGATAATGATACAGAGTGCAGCCCAGCAGATGGGCATGATAATGATAAAGAGTGCAGCCCACTCTGAGCGATTAGTTGACATAGACCGACTTTGCCCTACCATCTCCATACCACTTTATTCTGTGGTGCGCACTTCAATACAACACTATTCTGTGGTGCGCACTTCCATACCACATTGTTCTGTGGTGCGTACTTCCATACAAGTTAAAAGAATTTATGTATGTAAAAATGTAAACAAACATTAAGAATAGAAATGGCTGAAAATTAAGGACCACTGTTATGAGTATTTGATTGGTTCCATATGTTGATATGGGAGCAGACATCTGAATGAATTTGTTTTCCTTCTGCACACTTTCTGGTGTATTGGTGCAAGAAATAACAGTAATGCAGACCTGTTTACCCTCAAAATCTTAAAATCGTACAATTTCATCACAAAATCGTACAATACATTATCTTAACAGTAAAAAAAAAACACTCGGCATATAAAATGTATACACATCAAAATCGTACATTGTACGCCAAAATCGTAAGAGTAAACAGGTCTGGTAATGGAAACATCTAATGTGCCCTTGTGTTCAGCTCCGGTGAAATGGAATGAGACCGGGATACCTTGTTTGTTTAATATCACGAAGGTGTCCACTGAACCTATCAGATAACATTTTCCCCGTCTCACCTATATAACAAGAGCGGTGTCTTCGGCAAATGATCATATTAACACAATTTGACTATTACATATGAAGCCCCCTTTGATGGCAAAGGTCCCCTTAGGGGAGCCAACGTGTTTAGTTTACATTACATAAAGGCACGTCATACAACGACTTGTTGAACAATGCTTAGTCCCAACGTGAGAGGGGTGGGCTCGAACCAGAAGGTCGAATCAATTTGTATCACGTCTGAAGGCAATACGTTGACGGGCTGAGAAGCCCCGTGTCAGGGTCAGCAATCAGTATTTGACGCTTGAAGATAATGTCTGTGTGACACTGTAGCGACCTACTTAACAAGCAGTCACTGTTACCCTACGGCAGTGTCCATCAGTGACAGAATGTTTAGAACCGCTGAATGTTCCAGCACGTTACTACCCGATAAAGAGTGCAGGCCACACGTATATAAGGTGACCATTAGACATAACCAGCCCTTATGACCTGGACCCAGTGGTCAGCGACTCGGTCTGTGACTTCTTTTCCGGCTACAGTACACAGTACAACAATGGTAAATTACTAGATTATTGGTTTCTGGTATCTTTGATTTGACATGAAGGATTTATATCTCTGTTCCTACAAGCTCTAGACTGATACGTCAGCGTCCATTGACTGTTTAACAGTATATTTCATAATGTGTCCCTACAAGCTGTATAATGATATGTCAGCGTCGATTGACTGTTTAACAGGATATTTCTTAATAACCGCTCAATTCTCTCAAATGACTTAAGCAGACATCAGACTGGGGCAAATTGTGGCGTTACATAAAGCGTTCTTAGTATGTCTTCATTTATAAAGCAACTACAGGTGGTCTTTTAAGAGGAAACAAAACCACGCCTACCGCACGAACTTAGATACCGCTTGCAGAACAAGAACCTCGTCAAGGGTAGTGCAGTCGGCTGTCTTGAGCAGCATCAGCTGTCTTGAGCAGCATCGGCTGTCTTGAGCAGCATCGGCTGTCTCGAGCAGTCGTAGTTTTGTGTGTCACTTTGTATGCTGGTGACAGGATAAGTTTGTATGCTGGTGACAGGATAAGTTTGTATGCTGTTGACAGAATAAGTTTGTATGCTGGTGACATGATAAGTTTTTATGCTGGTGACAGGATAAGTTTGTATGCTGTTGACAGGATAAGTTTGTATGCTGGTGACAGGATAAGTTTGTATGCTGTTGACAGGATGAGTTTGTATGCTGGTGACAGGATAAGCTTGTAAGGTGGTGACATGATACGTTTGTATGCTGGTGACAGGATACGTTTGTAAGGTGGTGACATGATAAGTTTGTATGCTGGTGACAGGGGATACATTTGTTGTGGAAAGCTTTGCCACAGTAGCGCTGGTCTATTTTATATAATCGTGAATATATTCGTTAGTTTATTCATTTTTAAAAAAATATTTTTTTGAAGTAGCACACCTTTTTTTAATAGCACAGTCATCTTTATTCATTGTAACATTGTTCATATTCATTCATTGTAACATTGCTCATGTTCATTCATTGTAACATTTTTCATGTCCATTATTTGTAATATTGTTCATATTCATTCATTGTAACATTGCTCATATTCATTCATTGTAACATTGCTCATATTCATTCATTGTAATATTGTTCATATTCATTCATTGTAACATTGCTCATATTCATTCATTGTAACATTGTTCATATTCATTCATTGTAACATTGCTCATATTCATTCATTGTAATATTGTTCATATTCATTCATTGTAACATTTTCATATTCATTCATTGTAACATTGTTCAGTTCTATTCATTGTAAATTTGTTTTTCTCCGCAGTCCAAGGCACATCCCGCCAGTACGAACAAAGCGGTCCTCAAGAAGTTTCTGGACCTGGAACAGCCGAAGAATGCGGTACAGGTGGAATACATCTGGATCGATGGCTCTGGTGAGGGCATCAGGTCAAAGTGCAGGACCCTTGACTTCGTGCCACAAGGGGCTAAAGGTCAGAAACTAACAAAACAAGAAATAGAAAGTAATGACTTATGATTTTAGGTTACTTTCCAATGTTATAATTTGTACAAGTTGAGCATTCTCTCCCCTTATTTGCTTTCAGGGGATATAATGCCATTTAGCTTTCAGGGGATATAATGCCATTTAGCTTTCAGGGGATATAATGCCATTTAGCTTTCACGGGATATAATGCCATTTAGCTTTCAGGGGATATAATGCCATTTAGCTTTCAGGGGATATAATGCCATTTAGCTTTCAGGGGATATAATGCCATTTAGCTTTCAGGGGATATAATGCCATTTAGCTTTCAGGTTGGTGGTGATTTTTTTTGGGGTGGGACAAAATAATTAACTTAAGCACCGGTTTGTTTGTGTGTTTGAAGAAAAAGTGTTAAAGTGTGAAATGGTTAAAGATTGATCTAATCAGGTGGCAAGGGCCAGGGCCAAGGAAAGAGATTATCAGAGATTATCATGCAATTGTTCCTTTCCAGAATTACTAATTACAGCCCGCTTGTCATACGACCAGACCTTGACCTCATTAATTCTGTCTCTTGAATTTTGGTAGACATTGTTTATGGTAGATCTTTAGGATAATAGATCCTATGGTAGATCTTTAGGATAATAGATACTATGGTAGATCTTTAGGATAATAGATCCTATGGTAGAGCTTTAGGATAATAGATCCTATGGTAGATCTTTAGGATAATAGATCCTATGGTAGAGCTTTAGGATAATAGATCCTATGGTAGATCTTTAGGATAATAGATCCTATGGTAGATCTTTAGGATAATAGATCCTATGGTAGAGCTTTAGGATAATAGATCCTATGGTAGAGCTTTAGGATAATAGATCCTATGGTAGAGCTTTAGGATAATAGATCCTATGGTAGATCTTTAGGATAATAGATCCTATGGTAGAGCTTTAGGATAATAGATCCTATGGTAGAGCTTTAGGATAATAGATCCTATGGTAGAGCTTTAGGATAATAGATCCTATGGTAGAGCTTTAGGATAATAGATCCTATGGTAGAGCTTTAGGATAATAGATCCTATGGTAGAGCTTTAGGATAATAGATCCTATGGTAGAGCTTTAGGATAATAGATCCTATGGTAGAGCTTTAGGATAATAGATACTATGGTAGAGCTTTAGGATAATAGATCCTATGGTAGAGCTTTAGGATAATAGATCCTATGGTAGAGCTTTAGGATAATAGATCCTATGGTAGAGCTTTAGGATAATAGATCCTATGGTAGAGCTTTAGGATAATAGATCCTATGGTAGAGCTTTAGGATAATAGATACTATGGTAGAGCTTTAGGATAATAGATCCTATGGTAGAGCTTTAGATAATAGATCCTATGGTAGAGCTTTAGGATAATAGATCCCATATATTCCCCATGTCCAAATCACTAAGATCAATGTCTACAGCACTAAGACCCATGCCCACAGCATTAAGACCACTGCCCACAGCACCAAGACCCATGCCCACAGCACTAAGAGCACTGCCCACAGCAGTAAGATCCATGCCCACAGCACTAAGACCCATGCCCACAGCACTAAGACCCATGCCCACAGCACTAAGACACATGCCCACAACACTAAGACACATGCCCACAACACTAAGACCCATGCCCACAGCACTAAGACCCGTTCCCACATCACTAAGACCCATGCCCACAACACTAAGACCCATGCCCACAACACTAAGACCCATGCCCACAGCACTAAGAGCACTGCCCACAGCAGTAAGATCCATGCCCACAGCACTAAGACCCATGCCCACAGCACTAAGACCCATGCCCACAGCACTAAGACACATTCCCACAACACTAAGACACATGCCCACAACACTAAGACCCATGCCCACAGCACTAAGAGCCGTTCCCACATCACTAAGACCCATGCCCACAACACTAAGACCCATGCCCACAACACTAAGACCCATGCCCACAGCACTAAGACCCATGCCCACAGCACTAAGACCCATGCCCACAGCACTAAGACCCGTGCCCACATCACTAAGACCCATGCCCACAACACTAAGACACATGCCCACAGCACTAAGACCCATGCCCACAGCACTAAGACCCATGCCCACATCACTAAAACCCGTGCCCACAGCACTAAGAGCAATGCCCACAGCATCGAGACCCATTTCAGCCACACCCTTGGTCTCAAGCCCACATTATGATGCCACTGACCCATGCCCATTGACCAATAGCCAATGCACATTGACCAATAGCTAATGCCCATTGACCAATGCCCACTGATCAATGCTCAATGACCCATGTCCACATTCCCATACTCTCTGAGGTCCACCACGGTCCAGGTAATGCTCCGATGAGACATAGATGTTTACGTAACAGACACTGTTGTAAATCTCTAATGAGGTCAGTGTGTAAATAACACTCGATGTTCGCACTACTCTACAACGTAACAAGGGATTTCGGTCGGAACAAACTGTGATAACCGTGTTTATTTTTCTCAATCGTAACTCAAAGACAGTCAAACACGAGTTGTTTACCCATGTCATGTGACAAAATGTGTAGAACAAATAGACAAGTGCTGACCAACATCATTAATGCTACAGGAACAGATTGAATGATACGATTAGGATGTGGGGGGGAGGGGGGGGGCCGCGTTTCTCTCGTGTTGACTCCTCACAGCTCGGGCAGTAGGCCGAGGGGCAAAACTCGGTTACACAATCAGCTGATCGGAACTTTGGACTCAGGTAAAAGTGCAGACGGCTGCTTTCGCACGGAGTGCAGTATACGGATAAACAGCTTCGGCTGTTTAAAAAAAAAAGCTGTTTAACCGAGATGTTGGCCGAAATCACGAGATATTTACTTGTTATTGACTTATGTACATTTCTTAATTAATAAAAAAATCGGTTCTCAACCTGTGGGTTGCGACCCCTTTGTGGGTCGCGCTACCCTTTCCCAGGGGTCGCCGAAGACCATCTGAAAACGGATATACTCTACAGTTATAAAATAATTGTGTGGCTGAGGGTCGCCATAACATTAGGGACTGAATTACAGGGTCGCGGCATTAATAAGTTTGAGTACCACTGAGTCTGGAACTAGACTAACGTGAAATTGTTTCCTTGCGGTCCTTCATCGGTTACTTGACTGTGCTTAGGAACAGCACCAAAGCTTAGGGTTTGTGACCTGTGCCCTCGCACAGGGCGCCGTGGCCATAGGGGCGCCTGGGGGCGGCCAGTAAATATTTAAATTCCCTTAGTTTATTTTATAGTGAAGTGTGAACGAAGTACCTTAGAAAAACTAAACAGTCGAAATGAAGGTGCGTGTTAAAATGTGTTTGGTTAGCTCCATGTATAGCATCATAACACGTGCTCCATAGCCTACGCCACGTCGTATTCGGAAAATAATCGGTGTGAGAGTTGACAAAAAGAAAGCCAGGCCCTTTAAAATGAATCTTGTCCCCGGGCGCGAATCTTGTGCCCGGCCACCAAACACTCTAGCTACGCCTTTGAATACAAATGGTGGGTGGTTAGACCGTTTCGAAATGAGAGTTAGGGCAATGACGGTCAAAAAAATTGACGTGGCTGATCGCTGGTTATAGTTGTGGATGACATTTATTTGAACTCAGAAAGAAAGAAGGAACAAAAAGCTCTGCCCTAGCTGTTTCGTCCCTGTTTCAGCTGTTTGTGTCGGTTATTTCAGTTAAGGGTATTATGCAGTTAAATGCCCTAATTTTTTTTCGTCCGCGCCAAAATAATTTTTTATTGAAAACATCAAATATTTGAAGTGATTATGGACAATAAATTGTCACCAATTCCTTGGTCAAGAAGGGTTTGAGATGGTAAAATGTTTCCTCACGAAAAGTGCGTAGAATTTTTGACAAGTCAGGGATAACTGTTCAAATAGTAGACTTACTTAAACTTTTTTTTTTTTTCCCTTCAAATTTCCGAGAACCCTTGCCCTATTTTGGTCAAAACTAGATAGACGCCCCAATCACGTGACATAATTGACTTAGTGTACGAAGGTCAAGGTCTCTTGTCATACTCTCACTGCTGGGTATCGTTACTTCGTTTGAACGAACTCTCGAGATAAAATTATCAAAGGTAGGAGTTGTCCCTCCTATCTCCACCTGGTGACAGGGGGCGTTGGTGTGCCAAGGAAGGGATGACTCAATGACCAGACGTGGACAACACAATGAAACAAAGACGTAGAGCCGAGCCGTGGTTGGAATGGACTCCTTGTGGAGTTGTGGGCGCAACAGCCTCTCTGATAAATTCACCATCGACGGATCAGACCCCTAGAATTATGTCATTTAAATATGGACAAATTGTCCTCAATTGTCCGCCCTTCTAAAAAGTACACTTCGGTATTTGTTAGCACACCAAAATCCAATCTTCCATTCTGTAGCCTACAAATATCGAGTAGCGTGATTAGCGGCCCAAAGAATTCAAAGGCATTTTACAACCGGACGACGATGACCTACATATTGTACAATTAAATATTTTATCTATAGAACAGCTCAGCATCTTTATCTAAGTTCGAAGTTCATGTTCTTGTGGGTCATTTCTCTTTCTCTCTCCCCCCCCCCCCCCAAAAAAAAAATCAACCCCGAAATTTTTTCCAGTTGTGAAAATTATAGCTGTTGTAATGAATCTCCTTTTTCATTTTATATAATTTAATCTTAGATTAAAATAAACAGGGGCTTCTGAACAAAATTTCCTCATTATTTCCTATCTGATTATATAGTGACGCCTTTACAGCTAAGCTTTTCAGGTTAATTTCATCACAAACAGACCATCAGATCTTCCATCAGACCCAAAGTGTCCACCAGATCTTCCATCAGACCCAAAGTGTTATAGATCACAAATATTTAAATTATTTCTCTAGAAAAAAAAATGGTAATGTAATAGTATGTACCATGGACCAATATATTTATGTGGCCTTGTGGCATGGAGATTCTGGTATGGATTTGTTTGCAATTTAGTCACTGACTGTATCCACTGAAACCATGACTTATTTAACTGGCTTATCCAGGGCATGTTGACAAGTGGCACCAGAGTAACACTTGGGTGTTTTGTTGGTCCTCGACCAATATTTCATCTCTTTAGTTTAGTGTATGTAGAACTACTAGCAGGCTGCAGGACCCTCTTAAAAGCATTGGGGGGGGGGGGGGGGGGGTGTGGGCTCTGGCAAAGCGCTTTAAAGGAAAGTAAGTATTTGGGACCCATGTCGGCCCATTCTTATTCTTCTAGTATTCTTTCAGACAGTTTCATCAGGCTTTCGGGAAAAGGGGGGAGGGGGGAGGGCAATTATCATCGCCAAGGTTAGGCATATTGTGACCCATGACCGGTTCTGGCTCCGTGGTCTCCTTTATACATAACAAAATTAAACTAAGTCAACTAGGTACTGGTGCTTTAGAAGATATGCTTTTGACACCAGCTGAGTTTCGCCCCTGGAATCTATATAGCCCACTATACTATATGCACCAAACTAACGGAAAATCATTATTTTGTAAGTTCAAGAAAAAACATTTTAATAAAACTAATATCCGGTCAATTTTACCTTTAAAAAAAAAGGTCGTCTGTATTTGTTAGGGGGGGGGGGTAAAGGGGGGGGGGATCATGGGCAACGAAGGCTCCCGAACGAAACGTGACATGGAATTTGGGGGAGGAGGCTCAGTGAGCCCTTTTCCAGAAAATGTTAGATACAGTTTGGCCCATAGCTGAATTTAGTTTGCGTTCCCCTTTATGGACTGGGCAGCAACAGATGAGACGCCAGTGTAATTTTAGGTTACCTAAAGCAAATTAAATTGTCTAACGATCTTTCAATTTTCATTAGCAATATGGGAAACTTGATGTCCCTAAAAGCGTGAGGCCCAAAAGTGCCAATGCCTTAAGACGCCGCTGGAAGATTGGCTTGATAAAACAGGAATGTCTTATCCTGGTCTATACATTTAAGTTTGAAGTCAACATGTCAGGATAGCATGATACGCGCGTGGTCCCAATCAGTGTTGAAATGTGGGTCATGTCACCTAAGTCATGTCATCTAAGTCATGTCATCTAAGTCATGTCATGTATGTCACACCCGTTTGACACATCATTAAACTCTCGGCTCCACAGAATGTCCAGTTTGGAACTTTGATGGCTCAAGCACTTGGCAGTCCGAGGGCTCCAACTCTGACCTCTACTTGTACCCCAGGGCCATCTTCAAGGATCCCTTCCGGTGCGGGGACAACAAGCTTGTCATGTGTGATGTTTACAAATTCAACAAAGAACCCGTTGGTGAGTATCTCAAAGAAAAATCATTCTTCTATGATGTAACTTACAAGGGCCATAATAACATCATCCACTAAGTGTGTAAATTAGCAGAGTTATCTCCTCTCTGATGCAGATAAATACGTAATCCTCCATGATTTCATTATTTTAGAGCATGTATATCAGTGATTCTCAAAGTGATGAGTGGTTTGTGGGCTGGCAGCAAATTCACATGCACTGTAGTCTCCAGCCCTCAAAGGTGAACATGGAAGAAGATGGGAAAAGACCAGGCTGGATTTGGGATAAATTCATGGCAGTCCTATCATTCTGAACAGTTTGAGAAACGCTGGCGACGATTAAAACACTCAAGACAAGGACAGATCCTTACACATGACCCCCGGGTTATGCACCTGAGATAACATTTCCCTAGAGTTTTAAACCAATCTCTTTCTGAAATTAGCTGTGTCAGCAAGATGTTTTAGTCCAGGAATGATGGCAGTTGGTGAACTTATTGTACAGTTGGACAACTGTTTAAAAAAAAAATCTTTGTGACAAAGAAACATTCTTGGCTCCTGTCAAAAGCCTATCAACATTAAATCATTAAATTCATCCATGTATTTTAAGTTTATTTTGGGCAAAGTTGTAGGAAAATGAAAGTTTATTTGATAACATATATATATATATATACATATTATAATATACTGAAGAAACCCTAAGGAAGAGGGGGAATGGACACTGCTGGAAACAAAAACTATTCTGTGCAAAATCTTATATGAAGGGATCATCTTATATGGTGGACTTATATAGAGGACATCTTATATGGATGACTCATCTTATATTGAGGGCAGAGTGTAGCAAAAACCATTATATTCAAGATGGTTACTGGAAATTTGATCGAAAGAAATTTCGTAGACAGAAAATTGATAGACGGAAATTTGATCAAACGGAAATTTGGTCAAATCGTTTTTTTCCGTTCACACATTAAAATGTTCAGCAAATTACTTTTTGAACGCACTATACTATATAGTAAAACAGGATTCAGGATGCACCACAGAGGTGAAAAGACTTGAAGGAGATGCTGCTATGCCAACATTGAAGGGAGATGTTGCTATGCCCACATTGAAGGGAGATGTTGCTATGCCAACACTGAAGGGAGATGTTGCTATGCCAACATTGAAGGGAGATGTTGCTATACCAACATTGAAGGGAGATGTTGCTATGCCCACATTGAAGGGAGATGTTGCTATGCCAACATTGAAGGGATATGTTGCTATGCCAACATTGAAGGGAGATGTTGCTATGCCAACATTGAAGGGAGATGTTTCTATGCCCACATTGAAGGGAGATGTTGCTATGCCAACATTGAAGGGAGTTGTAGCTATGCCAACATTGAAGGGAGATGTTGCTATGCCAACATTGAAGGGAGATGTTGCTATGGGTCATTGACATATTTCTCTGTGGCTCATTGACATATTTTATTGTTGTTCATTGATATATTTCTCTGTGGCTCATTGACATATTTCTCTGTGGCTCATTGACATATTTTATTGTTGTTCATTGACATATTTCTCTGTGGCTCATTGACATATTTCTCTGTGGCTCATTGACATATTTCTCTGTGGCTCATTGACATATTTCTTTGTGGCTCATTGACATATTTCTCTGTGGTTCATTGACATATTTCTCTGTGGCTCATTGACATATTTTTCTGTGGCTGATTGACATATTACTCTGTGGCTCATTGACATATTACTCTGTGGCTCATTGACATATTACTCTGTGGCTCATTGATATATTTCTCTGTGGCTCATTGACATATTTCTCTTTGGCTCATTTACATATTTCTCTGTGGCTCATTGACATATTTCTCTGTGGCTCATTGACATATTTCTCTGTGGCTCATTGACATATTTCTCTGTGGCTCATTGACATATTTCTCTGTGACTCATTGACATATTTCTTTGCGTTTCAGAGAGCAACAAAAGGAAAGCCTGCGAGGAGGCCATGGAGAAGGCAAAGGATGCTAAACCCTGGTTTGGTATTGAACAGGAGTACTCTCTCTTGGATTATGATGGCTACCCTCTGGGATGGCCTAAGAACGGCTACCCTGGACCACAAGGTAGTTTGAAATGGGTTGTGTTCCCTTGTTAAGATGATCTGCCCCATGTTGTGTGTACATTTACGATTTTTAAATAATTGGCCAGGGGCCAGGGGCCATTACTCTTTGAAAATAAGTATTTGAATTTCCAATAAATTGTGAATTGTTGACGACCATCAAACACTTAAAAATGCTAGTATTTTTTATTACCAGATGGGTGACCTTGGTTCCTTGTGTCACACTTGAAATCAAATGTTTAAAAAAATATCACATTCATAAACTTGTACAGAAAGTGTACGACCACTTTAAACACCCTACCTCCCCCACCCTTTTTTTTTTAACAAAAGAGGGGGAAAAATTTATTTAAAAAAAAAAAAAAAAAAAAAAAATGAAAAATAAAAAAAAATAATTGAAATAATTTGTTCATGTCAGGTCCTTACTACTGCGGTGTTGGGGCAGATAAGGTATATGGCAGAGACATTGTTGAAGCCCACTACAGAGCCTGCCTCTATGCCGGCATCAATATCAGTGGAATCAATGCTGAAGTTATGCCTTCCCAGGTGAGAAAAGTCACTGCTGTGCCGTGAGGTGCCGTGAGGTGGTGAGAATTGGGGGGGCCAAGCCTAAACTCCAGCAGTTGGGTCAAAGTCCAACAAACAATATTAAGTAAACTCCAGCAGTTGGGCCAAAGTCCAACAAACGATATTAAGTAAACTCCAGCAGTTGGGTCAAAGTCCAACAAACGATATTAAGTAAACTCAAGCAGTTGGGCCAAAGTCCAACAAACGATATTAAGTAAACTCCAGCAGTTGGGCCAAAGTCCTACAAACGATATTAAGTAAACTCCAGCAGTTTGGCCAAAGTCCTACAAACGATTTTAAGTAAACTCCAGCAGTTGGGCCAAAGTCCTACAAACGATATTAAGTAAACTCCAGCAGTTGGGCCAAAGTCCTACAAACGATATTAAGTAAACTCCAGCAGTTTGGCCAAAGTCCTACAAACGATATTAAGTAAACTCCAGCAGTTGGGCCAAAGTCCTACAAACGATATTAAGTAAACTCCAGCAGTTTGGCCAAAGTCCTACAAATGATATTAAGTAAACTCCAGCAGTTGGGCCAAAGTCCTACAAATGATATTAAGTAAACTCCAGCAGTTGGGCCAAAGTCCTACAAACGATATTAAGTAAACTCCAGCAGTTGGGCCAAAGTCCTACAAACGATATTAAGTAAACTCCAGCAGTTGGGCCAAAGTCCTACAAACGATATTAAGTAAACTCCAGCAGTTGGGCCAAAGTCCTACAAATGATATTAAGTAAACTCCAGCAGTTGGGCCAAAGTCCTACAAACGATATTAAGTAAACTCCAGCAGTTGGGCCAAAGTCCTACAAACGATATTAAGTAAACTCCAGCAGTTTGGCCAAAGTCCTACAAACGATATTAAGTAAACTCCAGCAGTTTGGCCAAAGTCCTACAAATGATATTAAGTAAACTCCAGCAGTTGGGCCAAAGTCCTACAAATGATATTAAGTAAACTCCAGCAATTTGGCCAAAGTCCTACAAATGATATTAAGTAAACTCCAGCAGTTGGGCCAAAGTCCTACAAACGATATTAAGTAAACTCCAGCAGTTTGGCCAAAGTCCTACAAACGATATTAAGTAAACTCCAGCAGTTGGGCCAAAGTCCTACAAACGATATTAAGTAAACTCCAGCAGTTGGGCCAAAGTCCTACAAATGATATTAAGTAAACTCCAACAGTTGGGCCAAAGTCCTACAAATGATATTAAGTAAACTCCAGCAGTTGGGCCAAAGTCCTACAAACGATATTAAGTAAACTCCAGCAGTTGGGCCAAAGTCCTACAAACGATATTAAGTAAACTCCAGCAGTTGGGCCAAAGTCCTACAAATGATATTAAGTAAACTCCAGCAGTTTGGCCAAAGTCCTACAAATGATATTAAGTAAACTCCAGCAGTTGGGCCAAAGTCCTACAAACGATATTAAGTAAACTCCAGCAGTTGGGCCAAAGTCCTACAAACGATATTAAGTAAACTCCAGCAGTTGGGCCAAAGTCCTACAAACGATATTAAGTAAACTCCAGCAGTTGGGCCAAAGTCCTACAAATGATATTAAGTAAACTCCAGCAGTTGGGCCAAAGTCCTACAAATGATATTAAGTAAACTCCAGCAGTTGGGCCAAAGTCCTACAAACGATATTAAGTAAACTCCAGCAGTTGGGCCAAAGTCCTACAAACGATATTAAGTAAACTCCAGCAGTTGGGCCAAAGTCCTACAAACGATATTAAGTAAACTCCAGCAGTTGGGCCAAAGTCCTACAAACGATATTAAGTAAACTCCAGTAGTTGGGCCAAAGTCCTACAAACGATATTAAGTAAACTCCAGCAGTTGGGCCAAAGTCCTACAAACAATATTAAGTAAACTCCAGCAGTTGGGCCAAAGTCCTACAAACGATATTAAGTAAACTCCAGCAGTTGGGCCAAAGTCCTACAAACGATATTAAGTAAACTCCAGTAGTTGGGCCAAAGTCCTACAAACGATATTAAGTAAACTCCAGCAGTTGGGCCAAAGTCCTACAAATGATATTAAGTAAACTCCAGCAGTTTGGCCAAAGTCCTACAAACGATATTAAGTAAACTCCAGCAGTTGGGCCAAAGTCCTACAAACGATATTAAGTAAACTCCAGCAGTTTGGCCAAAGTCCTACAAACGATATTAAGTAAACTCCAGTAGTTGGGCCAAAGTCCTACAAACGATATTAAGTAAACTCCAGCAGTTGGGCCAAAGTCCTACAAACGATATTAAGTAAACTCCAGCAGTTGGGCCAAAGTCCTACAAACGATATTAAGTAAACTCCAGCAGTTGGGCCAAAGTCCTACAAACGATATTAAGTAAACTCCAGCAGTTTGGCCAAAGTCCTACAAATGATATTAAGTAAACTCCAGCAGTTGGGCCAAAGTCCTACAAATGATATTAAGTAAACTCCAGCAGTTTGGCCAAAGTCCTACAAACGATATTAAGTAAACTCCAGCAGTTGGGCCAAAGTCCTACAAACGATATTAAGTAAACTCCAGCAGTTGGGCCAAAGTCCCACAAACAATATCAAAATTGCAGTTGATTTTTTTAAATAAACTTATTTTAAAAATCACATTAATTTTTATTTTATTTCCTTAATTGACAACCCAGCACAACCGAGTATTGCCAGGGTTGGGATCATTGAGGACCCCTGAGCTTCAGACCAAAAACTGAAAGTGTTCCTGAAAAAAAAAAAATTATGCATGTCATTTATAGAAATATAATAAAACAATAAAATAAAATAAATATTGCCAAGTTAATAGATTTTTAAAAAGTTTACATTCCTTACTTAAAAATATCAAACAAATTTTAATGTTTTCTGCCAAAAATAGTTCCTACTAGGGTTTAACTGGGAACAATTTTTACACCAGGTCTGGATATTTTGAAAAAAAACTAGATGGGTCCAAGTGTTAAAAAAAATAAATTAACTTCTTATTTTCTATAATATGTGACGGCTTTTAAACAATAATCCAACAGACAGTCCTACACACTTACTGCCGGCCTTTAAATAGTAGGCCTACAGACAGTCCTACACCCTTACTGTGGGCCTTTAAACAATAGGCCTACAGACAGTCCTATAGACAGTCCTACACCCTTACTGCTAGCCTTTAAACACTAGGCCTACAGACAGTCATACACCATACCCATTGTTCTTTATTGATTAATATAATAGCCATCTTTAAAAAATTTAAACTTTTTACCCGAGTTCAACCTCACGCGTGACGTCATGCATGAAGCTTGCTGCATGACAGCTTTTTTTTTCCATTCAGTACTATTAATATAAAACATGTTGAGTAAGGGTAGGTCCAGTTGTGAAAAGGAAGCAGCCATACCCAAAGCAAAATATATATAAGATTAACAGCTGTTTTTTTAAAACTTACAAATCTAAAGTACAATCTTTTCAGTGGGAGTTCCAAGTGGGCCCATGTGAAGGTATCACAATGGGAGATGAGCTCTGGGTGGCCAGGTACATCCTGCAGAGGGTTGCCGAAGAGTTTGATGTACGGGTGACTTTTGATCCAAAACCAATCACAGGAAACTGGAATGGTGCCGGAGCCCATTGCAACTACAGCACAGAGGCGATGAGACAGGAAGGGGGATTAGCGTAAGTTGATACATTTATAACTTTTAATCCATTAAATGAAATTAATGAAAAAAAAATCATTTTGGTCCTCGGGGATTTTTAAAAATAATTTATAATATTGAAAATGAAGGCATTTCACGTATAACAATATGAGTGTGGTAGGTAGCTTAAAAAAGTTAAATAAAAATATAAAATTAACTAATTTTTAGGATGTTTCATTTATACAAATTGTTTGTGTTCTATTTATTTAATTTTTTTTATTATCTTGAAATTAAAAGGTGCTTGCATAAAACGTTACTTGAAAGTGTATTCTAAAATAAAGCAATTTAAAGATATAGAAAAATATATTATTTATCCCTTGTTTTATTTTCGTGCCAGTGAAATTGAGAGGGCCATTGAAAAGTTGGCTAAGAAGCAGACGGAGCACATCAGGGCTTACGACCCTAATGATGGCAAGGACAATGCCAGGAGACTCCTGGGGTCACATGAAACCTCCAGCATCAGTCAGTTCTCAGCTGGTGTAGCCAACAGGTTAGTCCCTGATCTACATATGAATGTCTTTTTAATGTTTGTCAAGTCCATCAGATGGACTCATTGCAGTTCATTGGGATAGACCAACCTCAGAATTAGGATCATGGCTATGGCGATTAATAATTTGTTTAGTGTTGAGTTGGTGGAAACAGAGCAATACCAATGACTTCATTGTATTTATAATAACTTTCGTCTTCTGGTCATGTGATTTTTAGTACTTCCTTTGTTTCTTCCTCTATAAACCACACTTTTCTGAAATATTTCTTACTACTATATTCTAATGTAAATTAAAAAAAAGTGTTGGATTTGCTCAGTGATCCAAGTTTTTGTTGATTTGTGAATTAACAGACTTAATTTACTAAAATTGAAAAGAAAGGAACAAAAGAAAAGAAATGATGAAATACATCTTAGATTTTCAACATAAGATTTTTTCAGTCCAGAGAATGTGCCACCATATTATTCATGAGACTCATCAATGGGACTCGGCTTCTTTATTAGTTTTGAACAACAGTTATTTGTCATGCTGACATACTTGTGGATGTAGAAGTAACAACAGTTATTTGTCATGCTGACATACTTGTAGATGTAGAAGTAACAAGAGTTATTTGTCATGCTGACATACTTGTAGATGTAGAAGTGGGCCTTTCTTACTTTGGATTTTCTTCTTTAAATATGGTAGTCGGCAGAGCATAGTTTATATGGTGGCACATTTGACGTTAACAATATTGTTGGAAAAGTGTACAATAAAAGGACTTTTTTCTATAACGGACTCTTTAATAAAAAACATAGCAAATCAAAGTTTTTGATTTTATAACAAAAATAAATTTATATGTAATATCATTGGATGGAAGGGTTAGTCACTGAAATTGACTGATTTTGGTTAAAACTTTTATAATTAAATGTATAGATTGGCTAAATATTTAATAATTTAATAATATATGGATAGTTATATATTTTATAATGCATGGATTATTAAATATTTTATAAAGCATGGATTGTACAATGTTTTATAAATACATTGATTGGTGAAATATTTTATAAATACATTGATTGGTGCAATATTTTATAAATACATTGATTGGTGAAATATTTTATAATTACATTGATTGGTGAAATATTTTATAAATACATTGATTGGTGAAATATTTTATAAATACATTGATTGGTGAAATATTTTATAAATACATTGATTGGTGAAATATTTTATAAATACATTGATTGGTGAAATATTTTATAAATTTATTGATTGGTGAAATATTTTATAAATACATTGATTGGTGAAATATTTTATAAATTTATTGATTGGTGAAATATTTTATAAATATATTGATTGGTGAAATATTTTATAATGTTGTGATTGGATGTTTTTCAGAGGAGCAAGTGTCAGAATTCCCCGCCACGTAGCAGAGGACAATAAAGGTTATTTGGAAGACAGAAGACCCTCATCTAACTGTGATCCCTACAGTGTCACAGAGATTATAGTGAGAACCACTGTGTTGGATGAATAAAAAAAAGTTCTTGTTGTCCCTGTTAGATGAGATTACTAGCCGAAAAAAAAGATTCTCATCATATGAATAAAGGTTGCTAAATATTGAGATTAAATTTTTATAGTGAAATAACTTCTTTAGATGTATAATGCATGTTTTAAAATTTTTTAGTTACTGGCACTTTATTGATAATTTTAGCTCATTTTTTAAACAAGTGTTTTTTTTTCCTGAAACTTGTGCATTCCAGTTATTTAAGGGGAGATAAACCTTTAAAAAATTTCGTTTTTGCATATCACTCGGTATAACTATGTTACTGAACTTGAAGGACACTAAAAAACATAAGTTTCTAAGGCTGGAGAGTTTTTTCAGTACCATCAAATACATTTTCTGAATTGTATTTCCCAGTTGCATTTATAAATAAATCATTTTATTGCCACCTTTTAGTTGTAAATGTTCTGAAATTATTAAATTATTATTATTATTATAAGAAGTTTTTTTTATAGCGTAGTTAAATGTTCTGAAATTATTAAATTATTATTATTATTATAAGAAGTTTTTTTTATAGCGTAGTTAAATGTTCTGAAATTATTAAATTATTATTATTATTATAAGAAGTTTTTTTTATAGCGTAGTTAAATGTTCTGAAATTATTAAATTATTATTATTATTATAAGAAGTTTTTTTTATAGCGTAGTACCCCTACCTAGGGGTGGGCTCACCACGCTGTACACACAATTTAACAAACATAATCATGAACGGAATAAAATAAAACAATCTTTAAACCCTATAACATATTTACAATAATGACATGTTGATTTAAAAAAAAAAATGTTCAGCCATTGTCACATTTGGTCTTTCAACAACTGAGTTGTACCACAAAGATGTCTTGTGTGTGAAAGTTTTGAGTGATATGTGAAGAAATGTTGGATTTTTTTGTACATTTGTATGGATGTCTGTTGTTCTAAAGGTGATCATGGACAGTTTCCCTCTTAAATTAACACTATAGCAATGCTATCTACTAGTGTCCTGACTGACACCAATCATGTACTTGTACAATCATGTCTTTCAGTTTTTTTGTTTTTTTTTGATTATGCAATTTTCAACTCCATGTCTTTGCTTTGTAAAGTGTGTGGTGGAAACCTCAGGGATAAATCCACTAACTGCAAGGTTGCAAGGACTAGCGGTCTTGTTATTGGGATATAATTGGTTTGATTCAAACCCTAGATGTCTGCACATATTTCATGCCTTGATGAAGTCTGTGAGGTGAATGAATGAGTTATTTATCCGTGAAACAGACTGGTTGTACGCAAAGGGTATTCAAAGCCGAACAACTCAGCTATGTACTCAGCTATGTACTCAGCTATGTACTCAGCTATGTACTCTGCTATGTACTGTAAAATTGTAGCTTTCTTTTGTTTTTTATTAAATATCCTCATCATTTTTTACAAGTTTTCATTGAATACATCTGTGTTCCTTCCATTGTGGAACTTTTGAAAAATTAAAATATTGTTAATGCTCCTTCATAATTGAAATAATTTTATTTTTTTGTGTAGATATCATATTGCTGTTGGTAATTCTAGTTCATCTATTTTATATCCGTGAATCATAATTGTACCATCCTCATCACACCAGGTGTTCATCATCAAAAGTGTTTTTACCTGAATAATAAATGAATCGATTGTTGAAGATTTGCAATTTTTTAAAAACATGTCCGTAATGTGCAACATGTCCATAATGTGCAACATGTCCATAATGTGCAACATGTCCATAATGTGCAACATGTCCATAATATGCAACATGTCCATAATGTGCAACATGTCCATAATGTGCAACATGTCCATAATGTGCAACATGTCCATAATGTGCAACATGTCCATAATGTGCAACATGTCCATAATGTGCAACATGTCCATAATGTGCAACATGTCCATAATGTGCAACATGTCCATAATGTGCAACATGTCCATAATGTGCAACATGTCCATAATGTGAAACATGTCCATAATGTGCATCATGTCCATAATGTGCATCATGTCCATAATGTGCAACATGTCCATAATGTGCAACATGTCCATAATGTGCAACATGTCCATAATGTGGAACATGTCCATAATGTGCAACATGTCCATAATGTGCAACATGTCCATAATGTGCAACATGTCCATAATATGCAACATGTCCATAATGTGCAACATGTCCATAATGTGCAACATTTCCATAATGTGCAACATGTCCATAATGTGCAACATGTCCATAATGTGCAACATGTCCATAATGTGCAACATGTCCATAATGTGCAACATGTCCAATAAAATGTGGATGTACAAAAGCTCGTATTTAGCATTTAATGTGTCTGTATGTGTAGAATATTGTGTTAAACTTAAAGGTACTGCATTTAAAATATACTAGTTTCATATATGCTGTCCTACAAGTGCGCCATAATCAAATGATATTTTGCCATTATTCATCCATTGATGGTCTCATCCATTGATGGTCTCATTCATTGATGGTCTCATCCATTGATGGTCTCATTCATTGATGGTCTCATCCATTGATGGTCTCATTCATTGATGGTCTCATCCATTGATGGTCTCATCCATTGATGGTCTCATCCATTGATGGTCTCATCCATTGATGGTCTCATCCATTGATGGTCTCATCCATTGATGGTCTCATCCATTGATGGTCTCATTCATTGATGGTCTCATTCATTGATGGTCTCATTAATTGATGGTCTCATTCATTGATGGTCTCATCCATTGATGGTCTCATTCATTGATGGTCTCATTCATGATGGGTAGATTTAAATTGAACTGTCCAACATGTGCCACTGAACGTTAATCTCAGTCCAGTCTTAAAGGCATCACATGTTGGCTAGTTTGATCCAGTCTTAAAGGCATCAATGGCTGGCTAGTTTGATCCAGTCTTAAAGGCATCACATGTTGGCTAGTTTGATCCAGTCTTAAAGGCATCACATGCTGGCTTGTTTGATTTTTATACAGTTTGTACTGTTGAAGGATTGTAGAGCTGTTTAAGCTCTCTGTCACGTAATGTAAGCTCAGTACCTTTAGGGTAAACGGTGGGGGGAGGGGAAAGTGAGATGGGGTTAAGGCCAAAGACAGTAAATAATGCATTAAATTTTATAGATAGAGACTACTAAAGCAAATACCACATAAAAACTAGATTTGATTGATTAATTGATTGATTGAGTACTTTTATAGCGCTTGTGTCCATGCCATTTTAACATGCTCACAGCGCTCTGATGTCCTAAAATCTATTCTAAAGAAAAAAATCTAAATGGTTCTTAAATGAATTGTTATTGATTTCAATTTCCCTCAAAGATTGAGGCAAACTGTTCCACAATTTAGGCGCAATAGCTTCAAAAGAGCGCACCCCGCATGACTTTGTTCTGTGTCATCCACACTGGGATATCTCAGTTAGGACTGTGTTGAGAGCGCAAGTTCTGTATGGATACATTAAAAAAAAATCAAGTTTTGCAGATAACTGGTGCACAGTCTTTTATGCAGCTATACGCCAGGGACAGAATCTTGTATAGGCAATGCGCTCACTCATAATGGTAAATGGTTATGAGTAGGGGCGTGGGGGGACTGCAATCTGGTTATATACATGTAGTTGGAATCAAATGGGTCATTTTTCGGGTTTTCATATACTTTGTTCCACTTATTTCCGATATATCATCATCATCACCTGTCGTCCCGTCTGGTGTATAGGCCACAACACAGGGTGTCCAGGCATCCCGGTCTTGGCCAGTCTCTCTAGCTGTCTTCAATTGAGCCCACTCTTTTTGGTGTCATTTCAGCAGCAACTTGGATATTTTTTCTAGTTTCGAACATTGTCCTTACGTTCCATGTTCCTAGACTGGTGGTGGTCCTAGTGGAGAGGATGGTTGTCCTTACGTTCCATGTTCCTAGACTGGTGGTGGTCCTAGTGGAGAGGATGGTTGTCCTTACGTTTCATGTTCCTAGACTGGTGGTGGTCCTAGTGGAGAGGATGGTTGTCCTTACGTTCCATGTTCCTAGACTGGTGGTGGTCCTAGTGGAGAGGATGGTTGTCCTTACGTTTCATGTTCCTAGACTGGTGGTGGTCCTAGTGGAGAGGATGGTTGTCCTTACGTTTCATGTTCCTAGACTGGTGGTGGTCCTAGTGGAGAGGATGGTTGTCCTTACGTTTCATGTTCCTAGACTGGTGGTGGTCCTAGTGGAGAGGATGGTTGTCCTTACGTTTCATGTTCCTAGACTGGTGGTGGTCCTAGTGGAGAGGATGGTTGTCCTTACGTTTCATGTTCCTAGACTGGTGGTGGTCCTAGTGGAGAGGATGGTTGTCCTTACGTTCCATGTTCCTAGACTGGTGGTGGTCCTAGTGGAGAGGATGGTTGTCCTTACGTTCCATGTTCCTAGACTGGTGGTGGTCCTAGTGGAGAGGATGGTTGTCCTTACGTTCCATGTTCCTAGACTGGTGGTGGTCCTAGTGGAGAGGATGGTTGTCCGCCTGGTGGTTTCCAGTTGGCTTTTGGCCACCCAGCTTCATTAATTCTCTATTAGGAGATCCATCCTTTCCAAGGTCCGAGCTTCCTTGTGAAATCTTTGTTTGTGTTTTTGTAGCAGGGCTTTTTTTTACAGGGAAGGGTTGCTAGCCTTTCACCCAACCCTCCTCCTTTCTCACCCGGGCTTGGGACCGGCTACGGCGGTGTTTTCCCGATAAATAGTGAGAAAGAAAAGATACCCGCCCCACCCTCCCAATGCCAAGAGAAATATAACCATTTATAGTTCCCATATTTATAAATTTAGATTCTCAACTTTTTAATAAATAAAGAGTGGAATAAAATATTAGACCTGGCATCTTAAGACTCAAGACATTCTGGCATACCTAGACTACCTTGCATCTCAAGACTCAATACATCCTGGCATCCCGATACTACGTGGCATCTCACGACTCAAGACATCCTAGCATCCCTAGGCTACCAGGCATCTCACAAGGTCCATTCTGTCAAACACACAAAGGTAATTTTGTCAAACCGACGAAGTCCATTTTGTCAAACACACACAAGGTCCATCTTGTCAAACACCGAAAGTCCATTCAGTCAAACATACCAAGTCCATTCTTTCAAACAGTCAAAGTCCATTCTGTCAGACAAAGTCCATTCTGTCAAACAGACAAAGCCCATTCTATTAGACAAAGTCCATTCTGTCAGACAAAGTCTATTCTGTCAGACAAAGTCCATTCTGTCAGACAAAGTCCATTCTGTAAAACAAGCAATTCCATCCTGTTAAACACAAAAATTCCATTCTGTCACACACGCAAAGTCCATTCTGTCACACAAGCAAAGTCCATTCTGTCAAACAGACAAAGTCCGTTCTGCCAAATACAAAAAGTTACCTTGTGTCAAGCACACAAGGTCCATCCTGTCAAATACACAAGGTCCATGTTGCCAAAAACACAAGGTCCATGCTGTCAAATACACAAGGTCCATGTTGCCAAAAACACAAGGTCCATGCTGTCAAACACACAAGGTCCATCCTGCCAAACACACAAGGTCCATACTGTCAAATACACAAGGTCCATCTTGTCAAACACACAAAGTCCATGCTGTCAAACACACAAGGTCCACCCTGTCAAACACACAAGGTCCATCCTGCCAAACACACAAGGTCCATCTTGTCAAACACACAAGGTCCATGCTGCCAAACACACAAGGTCCATCTTGTCAAACACACAAGGTCCATCCTGTCAAACACACAAGGTCCATCTTGTCAAACACACAAGGTCCATCTTGTCAAACACACAAGGTCCATCCTGTCAAACACACAAGGTCCATGCTGCCAAACACACAAGGTCCATGCTGCCAAACACACAAGGTCCATCCTGCCAAACACACAAGGTCCATCTTGTCAAACACACAAGGTCCATCTTGTCAAACACACAAGGTCCATCCTGCCAAACACACAAGGTCCATCTTGCCAAACACACAAGGTCCATCCTTCCAAACACACAAGGTCCATCTTGTCAAACACACAAGGTCCATCTTGCCAAACACACAAGGTCCATCCTGCCAAACACACAAGGTCCATCTTGTCAAACACACAAGGTCCATCTTGTCAAACACACAAGGTCCATCTTGCCAAACACACAAGGTCCATCCTGCCAAACACACAAGGTCCATCTTGCCAAACATACAAGGTCCATCTTGCCAAACACACAAGGTCCATCCTGCCAAACACACAAGGTCCATCTTGTCAAACCCACAAGGTCCATCTTGTCAAACACACAAGGTCCATGCTGTCAAACACACAAGGTCCATCTTGCCAAACACACAAGGTCCATCTTGCCAAACACACAAGGTCCATCTTGCCAAACACACAAGGTCCATCCTGCCAAACACACAAGGTCCATCTTGTCAAACCCACAAGGTCCATCTTGTCAAATGGAGATCAGGAATTGGTTCACAATTGAGACCCATGATTTGACCACACACAAAACGACAAACGGGCAGATGAACCTAAGCCAAAAAAAATATTTCGACATCACTGTAATATCATGGGAGATTTATTTTATACTTTTTAGTATATTTTTGGAAAAGCATGCTTACATTAACAAAAAAAAAAGAATTTTGTAAACTTTATTATTTTTTCGTTATATTTTTTTATAAATTTAAGTGTACACAGTCCCAGCTCAGTTGGAGATCAGTAGGTGAGTCGAATTTGTGATGCAAGACTTGACAGACAAACAGACACAATTGCAAGCTCGATAAAAGAGTGTGAAAATGTCAGCTATCAAGTAAATTATTATTTTAAAATACCACGATAGTCATACAAGTCATTTTGGGCTTCATATAAGGACTCCGAATCTTAGACTTGGAGCAGTAACTATTTTCATGCCCCAACGCCATTGTTAAAACTCTTCCCCCAGCACTAGCACCCCCACATTTTTCTGTGTTTTTTGCAAAAACACCCCCCCCCCTTTTTTTTCGTCCTTTATTTTTTGTCTTCTTATTTTTTCCCTTTAACGATTCATGTTCACCATTTAATTTTCAATTGTAACAATTTCTTGTTCTCGTCCTTTCTATCGTCCAACAAACAAAAAGACCACGGAATGAAATGAGGGTGAGGGGAGGATAGGAGAGGAGACACATGTAGAACAATCTCCATCGTGGTCAAATGAAGTAAACAAACCCGTTCTCGAATGGCCCATCACCCTCGCTCGTGTCCCGCTCACCCCGACACATCCGCCACGTGACCAGATCGCATTGGTCCGTGTTTCCGACGTGCGCCTGACCTTCTAAACACTCGGATGGTTCTTTTCTATTTTTAGCAAGCGGCGGCCATTCCAAGGGGGGTAGCGGCCACGCGATCAAGAGCAAATAACTTCAGGGGGAAAGAAGGGCTCGCCCAAAAGTTACCCCCCTTCTTTTTGTGACGCACTTGCCCCCGAACAAGGTCGCCGCCACGCGGACGATCTGTAGAGGCCGCGTGCCGTCGAGGACCCGGTGAAGAGCCTGTCAAAGGAGTCCAATCAAAAACGCATTGAAAATTGGGCGAAATCTGTGCCGATGTTTCAAACCACCGTTTTGACTGCGAAAAACCACATTCACGGCGATTGTTTAAAGAAGATTCATCGCGAGATGTTCGGCCGAGTGGAAAACCGGTGTGGCCATTTTTGAGTGACGTCAGACCCCTGTAACCTTACGCCAAGGAAGATGGCGGGTGTCTAGTGAAACCATGGGACACGCAATTATTATGATTATTATTTTGTTATAATGGAGTTAGATCATCGGCTCTCAACCTAGGGGTCGCGACCCCCTTGAGGGTCGAACGACCCTTTCCCAGGGGTCGCCTAAAACCATCGGAAAACACGTATTCTCTACAGTTATGAAGCAGCGACGGAAAAAAATGTGGCTGGGGGTCGACACAACATGCGGAACTGTATTAAAGGGTCGCTATTAGAAAGGTTGAGAACCACTGAGCTAGATAGAGGATGACGCAATGTTTGGCATGGCCATTTTTTGTTTAAAGCTGGGGGACAGCACGGTCATGCGCAAGAGCGGTTTTCAACCGTAAACGCAATTCCTGTGTGACGGCAAATAGTTTTTTCCCCTCGTTCTACACCAACACCACTAATGTTATCATGTTACTTAGAACACTCCGCCCAAAAGAAAACATGATTTTTTGGGTGTAAATATTATTTTTTGATGTAAAATATTATTTTTTATTTGTAAAAAAATGATTTTTATGGTTATAAAAATGATTATGTTGTTAAAAATGAAAATGAAATCAACTGTAGGTCACATATCCAACATAAATGTCAGTAATGGAGGAAGACGCATGTCATAGTTTTAATTCATCATGTGAGAGAAGTAGTGTGGGTGTAGAGGAGTCTTCTATTGAACAAGCCTCCCTTTATCAACTGTTTTGAGAGACACTTTTGTTAGGAATGGAATTTCTTGCTCCCTAGGCATGGAAGAGCGGCCACTCTACTTGGGGCTATAAAGAAAAGAGGGCAATCTACTTGGGACTAAAGGAACAGAGAGCACACTACTTGGGACTAAAGGATCAGACGCCACTCTACGTGGGACTTAAGGAACAGAGGACACTCTACTTGGGACCAAAGGAACAGACGGAAATATTTGGGACTAGAGGAACAGAGAGCATTCTACTTGGGACCAAAGGAACAGACGGAAATATTTGGGACTAGAGGAACAGAGAGCACTCTACTTAGGACTAGAGGAACAGAGGCCACTCTACTTGGGACTAACGAAACACAGGGCACACTACTTGGGGTTAAATGATGATTGGACTTTATCAATATTTAAAAATTGATTTTGCCTGAAACAGAAAGTGACGGAGATAATTCATCAAATCGATACAGGATAAATTCAAGATAAAGCTGAACGAGAATTGGGAAATATCTTCATTAAAGGCCAGTATCGGGACTTGCTCCTCTTGGCTGTGTCGATTTCACTGACGTGGGATTTCCCTGACATGAGATTTCACTGACATGAGATTTCACTTACATGGGATTTCGTTATTCGACGTTAGTGTTCTCCCCCCCCCCCCCCTCCCTCCTTTTCACGTCTTCGTATTGAAAAGAAAAATAAATTTGACGAGCGAACCTAGATGAAGGGCGGTAACTTATTAGTCTGATTGACTTCTCAGGTAGGTCATTACCTGCGATTACCTGCCCCTGGAGCCGTCATTATCTTTCCTTCATTAGTTTTTTGATGATGGCGTCCAAAGTGGGCGGTGCCCGTCAGGGGCAGATAATCACAATGCAAGGCCCGTGCACTGCCCGTCAGCG